>PVKB01000155.1:635567-671706 GCA_004027205.1 Ctenodactylus gundi
GAGGGAGGGAGGGAGGGAGGAAGGGAGGAAGGAAGGAAGGAAGGAAGGAAGGAAGGAAGGAAGGAAGGAAGGAAGGAAAGAAGGAAGGAAGGGAGGGAGAAAGGTAGGGAGGGAGGAAGGGAGGGAGGGAGGGTGGGAGGGAAGAAAGCAGGAAGGAAGGCAGGAAGAAAGGCAAGAAGAATTCTGGAATCAAGATAGAAATAAAAACCACGAAGACACAAAAGACAACACAGAGAAAAGAACAAAACAATACGGAGTAATAACCTCTTCTTCTGTAGAGACACTCTGAATTTGCAAGAACAAGGTCATCCAGGAGAGGGCCAAAGAGCGAGCAGCTACAACATAAACCATGAACTAGCTGCACCAGCTCCAGAAAACACCCACAGCTGTGGTAAGTTGCAAATTGAGTGGGCTTTACTCTGAAAGTGACTCCTGTGTCTCTTCTTTGGAAATGAACTCTACAGTAGTGACCATCATATTTACGAGTGCAATAATCAGGAGCCATTTTGTGCAGAAGTGTATTGTTTAAGGCTAAGCTACTTCAGGAAGCCAAAGGCACAGAACCACCACACTAGAACAGGACTTGTACTACTACAGCAAACGGAGGTATGGAAATCCTAGAAGCCCTAGTTGTGCCTATCTCTCCTCCATATCTGTGGATTCCAATACTACAGATCTGGAAAGAAACTGCCCACCCAGTCTAATATGGAGAAATTGAACTCATTTCTCTTTTTGTTGTTGTTAGGTTTATTGATTCATTTTATTCTTTTTTATTTTTTCCTCTGCTTTTCTTTCTTCTCTTTCTGTTACTTATAACTTATTCTAATGAATATTTAAAAATTCTTTAATTGGATTTTTATCTCACTTTATTGGCATCTTTTTTTTACTAAATTTTACCTTTTCAATTTTCCCTTTACTCACTCCTCCATTTATTATTACCATCAACCTTAAGTTTTAGCTTTTTAGTTTATGCCATTACCGCTAATTTCTTATGACTGATGTTTTAGTGGGTGTTAAGATCCACTTTTACCGACTTAAGATCTACTAGGCTCCACCTTTTAAAGTTCTACCAGCCCCAAATAGTACTTCAAGCAGAATGCAAACCTTTAACAGACGAGCTCTGGGGAGACCATACCCCTAACAGGAGCTTTAACTCTCTATTTAACAATTTATGAAACAAGACAGTTGCAATTATGCTTTGTTAAGTATTAAACTGTATTCAAACTGGCAGAGGACATAAACTGATTGTGATGCAGTTTCTTAAATTTTCGGTAAAAAAACCAAACCTTTCAATAATGGGGAAACAATAAAAAGATGCTTGAAAGGAGATGGGGATATTGTTTCCTGGCAAAACAGTGGGTAATGTCTGTCAGTGGAGTCATGAGGTACAAGAGCAAGTAGCGGCAGGTTCTGTGGTTAGTATTTCTTGTCCTAGAGCTGCTACAGGCTAATTGGGGAGAATCTGGGTGAATCTGTGGTTGTTTCTACAATGAACCCTGCCGTATCCATCCATCCTCTTCCTGCCACATGGAGAGATCAACTACGCCGGTCGAGTTCATCCCACCTACTTCGCCGCGGTGGTTCATTCTAGTAACTGAGCCTACGCAGATCATCATCCCAATGCACTGCCCCATGAGCGTGGTAGAGCCAGACTGTTAGAATTCTACTCTGGCTCTGGATAACATCCATGTCTCTTTCCTGCTAGGGTTCTGGGCAATTTTTGAGCAGGAAGCTTCACTAGTGGATTCGCACATTCCTTGGGAAATAAAATGACCAATGTATCAGTCTTCTGGGCTCGGGCACAGGCTTTAACGAGTCCAACTTCAGTTAGTGAGATGAAGAGGCAGCGAGGTTCTGTCATCATCTAAGTAAGAGAAGAACCTTTATTAGAGTTTTCAAGACACAGGATTCAGGGATTCTAAGACACTGTGAGGCTATATAGAGTATGCTGTCTAAAATCAAAGTGTTTAAACAACGTGAATAAAGGGTGACCGTGACTCTGCATATACGAACCACCGGCTTTGATACTGTTCCCAGCAGCTCTGACAATAACTTGACTCTGCAGTCTGCCCTGACAGTTCCAGCCCGCTAACTCAGTACTTCCTGATTACCTTGTAAAGGTCTCCCTGGTTACCTAACGTAACTGAGGTAATCTACACTACCACTGCTTTCTGACTGGGTGGCACAAAGCCACTGTTGTGTAAAATGTTCTAATAACTACACTAAGCGGCGTAACATAGAACCAAGTAAGCGAGTAAGTTAGAGGGCCAGAGAAAGGAGCACTCAGCAGAGGAGAAGGAGAATGATAGCGGCAGAAATGACGACTCCGCTTCTCCTCCGTGTACTCGGCAGGAACTACATAAAGCAACACTGGACCTCCTGCAATGCCTCGGTTTTCTCTCCACGCTGGCTGGATCTGAGGCTGCATCCTTAAACCGTAGCCCAGCGAGAACTCGGTGTGGGCAGGCGGAGTCTAACCGTGGGCTCAGATATGATACATACTGACACTGTCTGCAAGATAAAGTGCATTTTACCTAAAGAGGGTGCCCCAGTGCCTTGGAGTCATAGGCCATTTTTCTGGGGTTCTGGCAAAATTAAAGGCAGTAACCAAAGTCCCAGGTAAGTGGGAACTGCAGGGAAGATGTGAGATGCCATATCAGCTGTTCCAGTGGTGGTTTTCAGTCCTGACTGTGCTGTATAACTACCCAGGTAACTTTGATTAAACTGAGGCCCAGGAAATTCCCAGGTGAGTTGAATAAGACCCACCATGGTGGTGAGTGATTATGTTAAGGTGATGTAAGCACTTTCTGCAAGAAGACTTTGACCAGATTCAACAAGAGAGCTCATGTCCTGCCTTCAGTTCTGCAAGCCCGTAACAGATGAGGTTGTAGCTCTTCAAGATATGAACTCCCTTCCCTCCAGACAGATGAACACAGACAAGGCGCACTGCTAAAGACAATTACCTGGAGACTAGTTATCTGTGGTGCAATTAAAACTCAGTGTTTACTCACAGATGGCAGTCTTACCTGTTTAGGATCCAAGTGATAACATTAGAAGCAGGCTTGATAATATTTTGAAATGGTATTTAGAAAGTTCTGGGATGTTTTCCACTGTACAAATATCCTCATAATCCTACTGCAACTTGATCAATATTTTCAATGCTTAGGACTTTTATTTCTCCTGAAAAGACTGTATCAGACAGTCTAAAACTTTAAAACCTGCTTTCTTTAATATCCATCCCAATTTTTTCACTATTTTATTTTATCCTATTATTCCTATTTATAACATTTTATGTCATAGCTATCCGAGCAAATTATTTCATATGCACAGTAGGTTTTACAGGAGAATGCATTCGAAACAAAACCATTATTTCTAAGGTTATCATTATCCTTGCAACTGTAAAAATAACATCACTGTAACTAAGAACAGTCATTGTTTAATTTTGATTAATAATCTACAAGGTAAACTAGAAATATGGAAATATTCCAATTAGGATATGTCAACTTAGCAATATACTATGGTAAAATAGTTAGGACAGGGTTATTTTCTTACTATTTTTGGTATTTATATTAATTATTTAAGAGCTTATTTTAAAACAGTAAATAATGCTTCCTGTAAACTCCCTTTTGGTTTTAAAGGTAAAGAGGCACTATGTCCTGTAGCAGATAACAACAAAATCTCCAAGTTACTTTTTTCCCCTGCCATTCTACACTTATGCCATTTTCCACTAGCTCCTCCATATATCTCTTTGAGCTCCTAGTCATTCTTATAAAATCTGCTAAGTAGAGTATATATTTTTAAAAAAGAAATATCAAATGAAACAAGGCTGTTGTGAAGCTTGTCAAGCACTGGACCTAGCTTAATCATTTGTCTGCCTCTTACTTCTAAGGAGATCATGCCAGTTTCTGGTGGCCAGTTTAGCCACTATATGGCAGTGAATGATGCATGTTCAGAAAGCCTGAGGGCCTCCAGAGCAAGTCTTTACTCAAGAAATCCTGGATGCGTGAGGCACCACAGCAGCACCCCCCCCCCCCCGGATCTGTCCCCATCACCAGGGGAATAAACCAGCAGAAAACACAGACTCTGGGGCCTTGGTGCCCTGGTACAAATCACTTTTCTGCTATCTAACGTCTGGCGTTGTTCCTATAGGTCACAGCTCCTGCAAAACTCAGTTTCTCCAATTGCAAAATGAGATTGCTAATATCTCCCCATGAGGATTTTTATAAAAGACAAAGTAGTGAGTGTAACTTATCCAGCAAGTAGGAAGGGTATATTAATCAAAATTATAGTTCCTGCACACTTGCAGATTCTCCATGTCACTCAAAGAGTTTTCCTTCAGTGAACCAAAATTTATTAAAATCTCTTTAATCACACCCATTTTTTGCAAGTCTGATGTGATTCTGGGCAACTTAGCAAAACCCAATCGAGAATTAAAAGAAATAAAAAGAGCTAAGGAGCAAAGCACCTCTGGGTTTACTAACTGCCAACTAGAGTGAGTATTTACATATTAAACAAAACCTCATCACAATCCTTTGATATAGGTATCGTTATTGCCATTTTACGAACGTGGGAACCAAGTCACAGAGAGTTAAATGACTTACTCACATCGCACTAAGAAGGCACCAGAGCTTGGGCCCCCGCAGGCGGGAAGCAGAGCCCTTACTCTTAGCCTTTACTCCACACATCTTCACATGGGTGCAGCTGAGGGGATGAAGGGGCCATGGAGTGGAAGACCATACAGAAAAGCAATGACCCCCAAGAATGGCTGTGAGGACGGAGGCACTGCCCATGCACAGGGCCATGTAATGTCCCTAAGTGTGACTGTCATGCTCATGGCCAGCATCACACTGAGGGCATGTATTCTCATATGAGGTCCTGCTGCCCTGGCCAACAGAAGTCAGACATCCAGCTCCGTGCATTCTAAGCTGGTCAGTGGTTCTCCTGGGAGCCAGGTGGGGAAGGTCTGTCACGAGGAGAGTTCCACGTAGAACATGAGTAAGGGGCCCCCACTGGGTCTCTTTCCTTGACAATCTGTAGTAATACCCACATAAAGAACCAGCACCAGAGTGGGCGAAAGAGAAACGGAAAGAGGCACAGAGAAACCACAACACAGAGAGAGGGCAGCTATTAGCAAGCCGAAGAAAAGGCAGGTTATGGCTGAGACACCCCCACCATGGAACATCCAAACACAGACGTCTCAAGTGGGACTTACAAGGTGATCTACTGTAGGACTAACTCAGTGGAACTGACTTTTCAATCTCATTGCCTTTTATTTTTATTATTTGCGTATTTTAAAAAGCATACATAGAGAGGAGCATGTTTATAAAGATTTTCACTGCTGGATTTAAAAACCGAATGATCACAGAAATGTGCACAAGGCAGTAGATCCCTGTGTCTGTGGGCTCAGCCAGGAGATTGATGTTATTTCTGAAAGTCTCTCTGGTAACGTGAGGCACAGAGGCCATGGGTGCTGAGCAAATACCAGCCTTCGTTCGCCCCCCTGCTTCCTGATGTTAAAGATCCACTGAGGAGATCCCATATTTGTGTCTCCAGTATTAGCTCAAACAATTTTGGTCTATCTTGTCATGAGGGCAAGAGCTCTATCGCTAGGATGCTGAGGGAGGGAAGGGAAGGTCTGAGATGCCTCAGAGGAAAATTCACTGGGCACAAAGAAAAGGTATAAGCTGTCCCCAGGCTGTCTTAAAGACAGTCAGAATTTGGAAAGGAAGTTAGAATTCTGACCTGCATTAAAAACTGCATCCTCCTTGCTTCACTTTCTTGAATGGATACCTCTGGGGTGGCTAACT
This sequence comes from Ctenodactylus gundi, assembly GCA_004027205.1. Lineage (NCBI taxonomy): Eukaryota > Metazoa > Chordata > Mammalia > Rodentia > Ctenodactylidae > Ctenodactylus > Ctenodactylus gundi. Next base: position 641,375 of record PVKB01000155.1, read on the forward strand.
TGAGAATTTTGAATAGAACTTCTAGGTAGATACACAGTTCTACCTAGGGAGGCTCCCTAGGGATCATTTATCATTAAACATTTAAGAAACAAAAAGAAATTTCAGGAGAGATTTCTCAAAGTAATCAAACTTTCACAGATGTTCATTAAACTTCCTACCTACTCTATACTAAGCGGGAAAAAACTTCCAACAGAGAAAAAGCTCTAAGGAAGTGACAGAAATCCTCTAAGAAACAAGAATATAGAAAATTTCCAAGTGAAAATATTGAAAAGATTTTAATGATTTACTCAGTATCACTGTGCAGAAATTAAATGATGGCAAATATAAAGTAGCAAATGGCATTTTTATATGTAGTAAGTTCTAAATTCCATAATTGCTGCAGATAAAGTTCACAAGCATGGTACGGACAGATGAACAGGTGATCAGCCATTTTTTCCATATGAGGCTTTTATGTGAAAACAGCTACGTTTCTTCATAAACTATTTTTCTGATCAAAGAGAAAACATTCCAATTCCTAAGTTACTTCAGCAGTATGCTTTGCTTATGGGTAGCAATTCTTCCTGGAGATTCCATTTGACTCAACCATAATAATACCTTGAGATGTTAAAAATACTATTAACTATTATTATTATTTTAGAATATTTATAACTTTGTTCCAAAAGACTCACTCAATTTTCAAAAGTTTCAATCAAGTTGATGTCAAACACTTCTCAGGTCTGTTTTGTATTCAGTAAGGCTGTGTGTTCTAAGCAGAGTTCTTGGCCTTTGTATGAATATAAAGCTAAATTAATCATGCGTCTGGGCTAGTAGAGTTTGCACTCTAGCAAGGAACACAAAAAGTGAAAAAACTAGTATAACACAAGATCAAATACTCTGTGGGTTGCAAAAGTGGCTTAAATATAAAAGAATTTGGAAAAGGTATGCTCACTTTCAATGGAGGCAACAGGAGATTGAGAGAAAGATAAATTAGATCCAGGCCTTAAAGGATGGATGTGTCTTAGGGAGCTCAAGGGGAGTAGTTTCGACCTTGGAGCTGGATGACCATGGACTGAACCCAGAGAATCGTGAGCCAAAATTCACCTTTTTACCTTTAAATTGTCTGTGCCAGGTATTGTGCCTCAACAACAAGAAAGTGACGAGTACACCTTCTGTGGAATGGGAATCACTGGAATCCAGGTACGGAAAAGTGAGTGACAGGCCAAAGTGCCCACAACAGGAAGCCAATGTCAAACGTCTGTCCTCACCCTACTGCTCTGCACGCATAGGCTGCTGACTCACTTCATTTACCTTTCTCTCTTCCTGCTCCCTGCCGCAGAACCAGCTTTCTTTTCCTCTTAGTAGCTACAGAACTCACCGAAGACCCTGTTACATAATTGCCTGTGGGGTCAAAGAACAGCATGTTATGGGTACCACTTCTGCACAGGAGACCTCTGGCTGTGTCCAGGATTTTGCTGTTAGCAGTCATGTCTAAGCACTGACAAAGAAGTCAAACAGGACAGTCAGGCTGAGCTGGAGTAGAATCTATCTCTACCACTTACATAATCAGATGAAGAATTTATGCAGGCTTACCTGCCAAAACTCTATTACCCTCAGTTACAAACTGATCATAATAACCACCTTTCTTACGGGGTTTTTGGGAGGATGAAATGAGCTAATATGTGCTGAGCCCCTGAGCACACAGCCTGGAACACAGTAAGCACTTCATTTGTATAAGTTCTATTATTATTTAACATTAAATACAGCTTGTCAATGACACCTAGAAGGCTGCTCAGGATGTCAGCATGACATTGGCTTTATGTTCAAAGCATAGAGGCTGGATAATAATTCTCTGCTTTATTTTGCAATATAAAATCATACCAACACAGTTCTCTCTCTGATGGGTGCATTTTTAATTTTTTTAATTTAGATGAAACATGTAGGAGAATGCAAAAGCACACAAATATGCAATGGAACCTTTAATTATATAGCAAATATGCTGGTAACAATATTTAACTCATAAAATGAAATGCTGGTTGTTCCCCCAAATCTCCTACTGTGTCTCTTTTTGATGAGAACCTGTTTTCTCTAGAGAAAACCACCATTCAGAAGGCTTCCTGTGGCCTGTTCTAGCTCCCTGAAACTTATTTATAGATTTATCACCTATGAGGTATGTTTTCTCTATTTCAACTTTATTTCAGTCAGAAATGCACTGCATGCATTCTATTGTGCCTTTCTTCTTTTAATCCATATTGTGTTTATAAGATTATTCAAAAAACACACTAGTTGATATTTTTCCATCTTATGAATTTCAACATGGTAATACAGATACCACAATTTATTCACCCACTTTATAGACAGCCATTTCAGTGTTGATGAATACCTGTTGGCTTAGTTCCAATTTATGACTATAAAGGGTGATCAAAATATACAGTGAGTTTTAAATTAAAAATGATTACAGTAAAAGAAAAAATTGCCATTAATCCCCTTAAAAATACTCCCTCTTGCCTTGAAAACAATCCCAGCATTCTTATCCTTTCTGTTAGTTATTTTTAACAATGTAAAAATTTCTTTTTAAAAAATTACCAGACGAGCACTACTATCTTCCATTATTAGGCCCTGGTTATTTCTTAGACCTCAGATCAGCCACTTGAAACAGTGTTTTAATCCTTGCAACAGCCTAATTCCACAGCCTATAATTGCACCAATCTTCCTTATGAACATAGTGATGTTCCAAAGGTCTATGATTTACGCAATGTCTCAGGTTTTAAAGAGTTAAAGCACAATTTGAACCCAGGCTCAGGCTCTTCCACCTACGAGAAACACGTCACAAAGGAAACGAGTGCACGTCAGAGAAGGAGACAGGGAAGACACAGGGCACTGGCAGGCAGCATGTGACGAGAGGACCAACCTCAAGCACTCAGGATACTGACGGCGTCAACGGTGTTTAACGCAGGGGCTCACGTAAAGTAGGGCAGCACTGAAGAGAAACATCTCCCAAGCCACCATTTTTCTTCAGGCAAAAAAAAAAAAAAAAAAAGTGAAATAGCTTGGGCAGTCTTAGATATTAAGTTTGCTTCAGTTGCCTCCTTCCTGGAAACACAAGAATTTGGTGTTTATTACCATTTGCTAATTTTAAACTAAGCTCAATTACCTAATATTCCGGTGTCCTTCAAGTACCACTGCCTATTCCTGTTTCCATCTGAGCGTATCTCCCTTAATGCGTATGGCTGTTTTCTCAAGCCAGTTTTGAGGCTAATTTTGGTAGGACCCATCTATAATGATTACAGAGGACATAAGAGAACATGCCCCCTGTACATTTTTATAAACAAAAATGCCTTGATATAGCTCCTGGCTATTATTATGTATTTTTAAATATCCAGTTAAGAATCCAACTGACCAAAAATTCCAAGTGTCAGGACAACAATCAGATGACTCAGATACTTCATGTATGACACTAGAAAAGGATGTTGTTTAATTGTGTTCTACCTACCTCTTGAGTTGCTCAGAGAACGCATGCTGCATCGCAGATGATTTTAAAGACAGATATCTGTGCAAGGTGAGCTCCGTTAAATGTAGCTTTGAAATAATTGGCTTTCCTCCATTGTTCCATTCATAATAGCTGCAATTGCTCATACTGCTAAAATAGATCCAATTATGTAGAAAAAAATTAAAGAAACAGCAAGTGCTTCCTTGGCTACCTTACCCTGCCTAGAACCAAAGCAAGAGATTTTTTTCTTTTGGCTTGTGATTATACATACAGTTAAAGTTCAATATAATACTGAAATCCAAAATTAAAAATATAGAAAAAATCATTTAACACAGACTTACATAATAATGAAAATAGGAATATTTAATAAAATGGAATAATGTAAGGATATTAAAAAGTAGAGGACATTGTTTAAATCAAGAACTTTGGCATAATCTTTATCAAAAATTTATTTCAGAATTTTTTCTAAATTCTGTTATGGAAAAAAAGTTGTAGTACACATTATATATATGCTTAGTACCAATACATAAAAATGTAAAATAAATAAATTGGCATATTTTATCACTGCAAGAGCATGTTATCTGAGATAAAATCTGCAAATGCAATAAATCTGAGCATTGGCATATTTTTTGAGTCGTTTTCAAAACAAAACAATTGTTTCAAAGTAAAGCAAGTTTCTTTATTTCATCTGGTAAATTATTTCTCTACTTTTTGAACACTTTCTAATTTCATGTCAATTATCACATCCTTATTTTTGGGAAATTTCTTAGATTCTATTGAATCAGTCAGTCTCATTTTTTCCCATTTTATTGATACGTATAAGTCCAAAATTTAAAGTTTACATTGATCTTGAGCATTTTGTGCACATACCTATCTTGTCAAGGTAACAAGGACTCCCCCTCTCTTTCAACCCTCTCTCTACCCAGCACCCCCATTATTTTCCACTTTAAGTTCCGGGAGATAATTGTGATCTGCATTTCTCATATCAGAGAAACCATTCAATATTTCACCTTCTGCTTCTGACTCACTTCACTAAGCATGATATTCTCAAGCTTCTTCCATTTGCCTGCAAAAGCCTCCAACCTATCTGACTTTATAGATGCACAGTATTTCACTGTGTATAAATACCACAGTTTGTGTATCCATTGGTCTGTTGATGGGTATTTTGGTGTCTTCCACATTTTACCTATTGTTAGTTGTATCAGCCAGCCTCACTTTATGTTTTAAAATTATAAAATTAATTGTTAGGAAACTTGAAAGACAGGTTTTTTAATAGAAATTACGCTGTCTCTGCTTATTAGGTCTTCAGGTCCTTTACACACACTTGTTGCTAGAGTTTGTCTTCAACAGTACTTCAGAGTCTGTGTACCATTTTTTACAGTTGGATCATGGGGAATAAATTTAGACTTCCAGCTGTAATATCAGATACTCAGATATGAATACTCTTCCTATCCTGCACTGGAACTTGGATTACCATCCACCACATCTTCTTCTGGCGCACCAGCTTCTCCAACCCTGGACACTTCCGGTGGCTTCTCTAGGCTACTTCCCGGCCTTGAGCAGGAAGGGGTAAGAACTGTGGGAAAGGAGGAAGTAGGTTGAATGAAAGTTTGGATAAAGTGATACAGAGACACATGCATGACAGTAACTTCCTACTTTCTATTTACCCTCAATCCCCTCTCTTCCAGAAAAGAATATCAAGTCTGGACACAGATAGTAACAACGATTCTCACATACAAAAGATTAAAAGTTCTCTCAACATGAAGTCTGAAACCAAAGCTGGGGACTTTTTTCACTGAAGGACCTAATAACTGTCTTCTTACAGAAACGTATGGAGGATGAATTGAGCTCATGGTGGTAAAATGACCCCTTCTTTCTTGCTTGACGGCCCTGTCAAAGTTTGGTGAAATGAAAGACGCAGCTACTTTCACAAAACCAGTGATAACACAGTGGGTTTAATTTAAAAATTAGCATGCCAGTAGGTATTCTACATATCCCATTAACAGAAGTTGTCAAAAAATGGGTCTACTGAATTAATCACACTTGACATCTTCAACAAATATGCACAGGTGGTGATTTGTAACAATGGTAATCTCAGATCAAACTACTTTAGCATCGAAATTTGACTTCTTATGAATTAATTTTCTCACTCTGGGATTTGCTTCCGGGTAGGAATATTTACCCATGAGTTATCTGAACACAAACTGTATAAACTGAAAAATTATCTTTGCAGTTAACAATGTAACAAAAGCAGGCTGATTTTCATCACAGAAGTTGTTCTTTTAGGAACGAAGTTCATAATGTGGGGAAAATTATGATATCAATGATGGTGTCAAATCATATTTTTCACATTATTACTCAGTTTCATATAATAATGGAGAAAAAAGAAACTAACAGTTTCAGAGGAAAGTTCTCACGGGAATTAAGAGTTCTGGTTTGTGTCACTGCTGACTACATCAATTTTTTGTTTACTGGAAAATGTAAAACCACGAGATCATTTCAAGGCAAAAAAAAGAAAGAAGGAAGGAAGAAAAGAAAGAATGAAAGAAAGAAAGAGGAGTGGGGTGAGAGGAAACAAAAAATGGCACAAAGACACCAATACCAGACTAACCTGAGCCACCACCCACCAGCTCCATGATCGTTGGCAACTTAAACTCCCCAAACCTTAACTTCTACCTCTATCCAGGAGGGTGGATCATCAGTATCCTAGGGCTCTCCTGAAAATTAAAGAAAGCATTTATGATCATAGCACTGTTTCTGAACTTAGCAGGTATCTAGGAATGTAAATTTCTTCTCTAGCTTGCAAACCCCCTCTTTTTCTATGCACATCAATTTAGACTGCATTCGTAATTTACTTTTAACAACATATTTGTATGATATTTAGTATTTTCCAGGTACTAATGTTTTAAACAACTTATAAACACTGACACATTTAGTTCTTAGAACAATCTGCAAAAACCACTATTATTATCTTTCTTTTGCAGATGGTGGAGGGAAGGCACAGATTTGAGCTCTCCCCCAGTGGATACAGCAGGGGACTGGTGGGCCAGGTTCAAATCCTAGGCATGCAGTTTGTACCCAAGTCCTACACCCGATGGTTTTTTGTTGTCTCCAGTACTAGGGATTGAACCCAAAGCCTTTGTACTGAGCTTCATCCCCAGCAATTATTTTATGTTTTATTTTGAGTCAGGATCTCTCTAGGTTCTTGGGCTAGGCTCAAACTCTTGACCCGCCTGCCCCAGCCTCCCAGAGTGCTGCTATGACATGTATGTACTATCCTGCCCTATAGGTTTTGTTTTCTGAAGATTCAATAACATTCTCTGTTTTCAAAATTTTATTACCAAGAATGAAGTATAGGCAACGTCAAAGAGATAGTAATACACAAAAATATTATTAAAATGAACGAATATTAAACAGGTTAGAAAAGATTGTGCCTTAGAGCAGTGGTCCCCAAACTTTTTGACACCAGACACCAATTTAACTGAAGATCATTCCCCCAAGGATGGGGGATAAGGGCAGCACTTGTTTTAAAGCATCAACGGTTGTTGGAGGATAGTTCTGACAGGGCAAGTAGCAGGAAGCTCCTCCTGTCAATCAGCAGCAACATTAGAATGTGGTAGGACAGCGATGACAGGAGGCGGAGCTTCACTCCTACTCACCTCCCACAAGCAGCATCTCTATTTGGGTGGCCCTATCTGCAGGGGTCTCGGTCCCACAAGGGACCCCAGAACAGCTGAGGAAGGGTTGGACAACAGAGAACCACTCCAGAGACTCACTTCGGTAAGCTGGATGTTCCATGTAGGAAACTCTCAGCTGTCAGGCCCTTTTTTTTTTTTGGAGAACTGCCTCAGTTCTCAGTCACATCACTCTAAGCCCCTCCTCAGGCCTGACTGTTCCCATGATAGATCAACACAGAAATCTGATGTCCCCTTTTTGCAGGACATCCGAGCCTCAGCGATTCTACAAGTTCCACTGAAGATTTTGTGGACACTGTAGTTCAGCCTAATTTCTCCATGTGTTCAATAAACTGCTTTTCCTTCTCTTTTACAGGTGCCCCAAAACATTAATGAGTGGCCTAGAAATGCAACTTAGAGTGTGTTCTCCTAGAAACTCAACTAGTAATAAGTTCTGTCATGGTACTCTCCTGCACATACACATGTATTGATTTGGTCATAATTTCCAACTCCCACTAGTCTTGACTTTGGAAAACTTCCAGTCTCTCCCACCTATGTAGGCTAGGCAAACCTGAGGACAGTTGTGATTCTGGCCACACAGAGGCGCTCTTTGCAACTCTCACTGGTGAAGGTATGTATTCAATGGGTGTCTCATAAGACCTTTCACAAAAACACACAAGTTGCCACAGTTATGATTATCTCTGATCTGAAAGAGGTCTCTGAAAGTTAAAAAAATTTTAATAAAATATTTTCACTGGGAGAAAACTAGCATTATACTAATATAGCAATAGAAATTATAGGAATGGGCTTATGAAAAAATCTATTTTTATCTAGTTAACTTGAAGTCTGTGTGTTTGCTTGATTAGTTTCAGACAGCCAAGGGCTACAGGACCCTATCTGAAATACGACTAACCCAACTTCAGGCCCACACGTTTTTGTGGGTTCAGTGACAAAAAAAAGTGATGCTATTTTAAGAAGTGATTAAGAGCTATTTTTATACTCAATTTTAATGGGGATTTTCCTTTCTCTTGACAATTGTTCTCTGACAAGCAGTTAATTTCCAAGTCCATAAGCGGAAGGAGATTCCAAGAGGCTCATGGGTAATGTTTCCCAGATTGCATCTTGACAGGAAGTGCAGTGTACTCTTCTGGGTTTGAGAACTCTCTTCAGAAGTAGCACAGCCCGGGTCTGTGGGTACTAATGTCAGGCAGGGGAAGCTCCTATAGATGGCTGGCAAGAAGCCATGGGTCAAAAAATAGAAAGAATTTAAGCATATAAAATCCTGATCTATTTTCCACCTCTAAGGATGACTGAGAGGCAAGTAATTTCTTAGAATTCAGGCCGCTGGTACACTGACAAGTAGAGCCTTCCTCTACTCTATTACCTTTACCTTTGGAAACTTGTTTTATAAGCAAAAGCCCCAATGATAGCTGATGTAGGCACCTTTCTTATAGCAGGTGTGGCCATGCTAAAGACTCAGAGTTTAATTGGAACAGTTCCAACGAATGACATGACAACAAGTGCAGAAGAGCTACAAAAACATGCAATATAATATTCACACTCCAAAAAATTAATGCAAACGGTCATGACATATACACATTTCTTTCTTATTCAGAACACCCAAAGAAATCAGCACACAGAAACTGAAAGCAAGATTGATCAGAATAGTCAAGCACAATATTTTCACAATGTGATTCATTATGAAAAATATTCTAATATACTAGATTTCTTATTAAACCAAAAGAAGTGATTATTCAGTTTTCACAAGGCTTTTGAATTTGGTGGGCAAAGCAGGGTTCACACAGGATTCCCTTCCCAACTGCCAAGAATGCCACTGGGAGGGGGCGGAGCAGAAGGGGTCTACCTCAAATTATAGTCTTCCTCCCTGATCCACGGTGGATATGTTCCAAGACCCTCAGTGGATGCTTGAAATGGTAAATAGTGGCAAACCCTATAGATTAGTGCCTTTTATGACAGTTAAGTACTTTTCACTCACTCTAGCTATAATTTCAGTTTGAGGGAGCAACAGTCAAACTAGCATGAACTTTTTCCTGTTTCACAATTGCACAAGTAGAAAAGTCATTCTTACCATAGACCTTAGCAACTTCAGGACACGATTTTGTCCCCTAAGTCAAGTACTAACGCTTTTTAATTCACAGGAAGCACTCTGGCACATTTAAAGAGTCCATATGTCATTACTCAGACATTTTAGAAAAATTATTAGGTAAAATAGGGGTGACTTAAACATAAACACTGTGGTACTTCAACAACTGACACAATAACTGAGATACCTACTAAGTGACTAATGGATGGGTAGTGTATACCTGGTGTATACCCTGGGCAAAAGGTAATTTGTGTCCCAGGTAGGACAAAATAAGTTGGAGCAAGATTTCACTACACTAATCAGAAATGCACAATGATTCAAATTTTGTTGTTAATTTCACTTACTATTTTCAGGTAATAGTAGACTGACACTGTAAAAACGGAAACTGAAGAAGGAGGAACTACTGTAAACGCCAGGCTGCAGGAAGGTAGCCATAAGCGAATCCAGACAAACTTGCCTATGCTGGTGGACTAAACTTTTTCATTCCATGGGTTTTGACCTCCAAAAAGCCTAACTGTAAGAATTGGCTTTCTTGAAATCTCTCTGGTAGAAGACTCCACACTGAAAAAGTTAAAGCTTATCTTTTTCTAATTTAACTGTCCAACATTTCCCAAAAGATGGGCTATGGGATATGAAAAGATATTACCTCATAAAATTTTCCATGGCCAAGTACATTTGAGAAACAGTGGGTTTAAAAGGAAGTACAGATTTCTTATGACAAAGCCACCAGACTGTGTAAGATACTAACATGCATTGTGGCTGTCCAGGTGAGAAATACAATACACACTACCTCCCACAGCTATGTGACACTTTAACTTCCTTTTCTCAGGGACACACTTAAGGATGAGTGTTCCTTGGAGTACAAATTTTATAACCATTTCTGAAATCTTTTTAAAAATCATATAGTTGATATCTAAATTGTGTTGTACCCATATTCTTAAATTCTTGACTCACAGATTTCACATATACATTCTTCTGTTTGAAAACATCATGGGAAATACCTTTAACTCAAGTTATTTATAGTCCATTCTGATATAACTAACTCAACACTTTAGAAAGTAGAACTGGGTCTGAAGGAATTGCTCAGCGGTTAAGTGCTTGCTTTGCAAGCTCAAGATACAGGGTTCAATTCTCCAGCACCATACGCTGGGCATGGTGGCACACGCCTATAACCCTAGCACTCGGGAGGCTGAGGCAGGAGGATTCCCTGGAAAAGACTCCACACTGGAAAAGTTAAAGAAACAGTAAGTTTAAAAAGAAAAAAACTAATCCAAGACCAGCCTGGGCTCTATAATGACTTCAGGACCAGTCTGGGCTACAAAGTGAGAGCCTATCTCAAAAAACATAGAATTCTGTCTTCTTATGATCCACCTTCACAGCTTCTGGCAATTTTGATACAAGGTTTTAATAAACTACAGCCAGCGTTCACATAATTTTAAGGTCTGAGTCAAATATCCCTTTAGACAGAAAATTAGTTAATTCTATAACAATATATCACTGTGGTGGAAGGAAATGCCCACCTCTCTACCTCTTTAAGTACCAGACCATGCTAAGGGATAAAGCAACTCGTGATGGGCAGCTTCTGATGATGCCAACCAACCTCCATCAGCAACTCTGATGCTCTGCTGAGGGGAAAACTAAGCAGACGTAGCCTGAAAAGTGTCAGAAGCAACGACAAAATCGAATGAGATGCTACTGACATGGCTGGAGTAAGTGAGTGCATTCAATCAACCCATAAAACCAGCAGGACCTAGCTTACGCTCACCAGGTAAAACAGAAACATAATTTGCAAAAACAAAAACAGCTAGGGTCCAGAAATTACTTAGCAACCACTCATGGCATAGCTTCATAATTCTTAGAATAAGGTTGACGGCTCAATATGAGGTGGGCTGCTATAGAAAGTAAGTATATTGAACATAAAGTACCAGCATGCTGTTTGGCACATAGTAGACATTTAGTAAACATCATTTTTATTATTAGTGAACACCTAAAAAGTGTGTGGCAGACATGATTCCAAACTTCCAGTAACTTGCAGGTCTGGGCATGTATCTTAGTGGTTAGAATGCTTGCCTAGGAAGCACAAGGCCATGCGTTTGATTCCCCAGTACCACATAAAAGCTAGCAAGGCGTGGTGGTACACTAGCCTATGATCTCAGCACTCAGGAAGCAGAAGGACTGCCATGAGTTCAAGGCCAGACTGGAATACAGAGTGAACTGAAGATCAGTCTGGACTATAGAATAAAACTTTGCCTCAAAATAAGAAGAAAAAGAAAAGGAAAGTCTAATAATTTTCCACTTTTGCCAATGATCTCAAGATTTTTTCAGGATGTTGTTGAACAGCAAACACTAGGAACTAGTCACCAAAAACACAGATATCATTCAGAGTACAGGATTAGAGGAAATAAATTAGATAGAATTTTAATTCAATATGCAAGATAATTTTTTTGCAAGGAAGATTCAAAGTTTTACTGCCAATTTTGCTTTCTTCATAAAGGTCGACATTTGTTACTAACATTTCCTTAGAGATGGATGATTTGGTAAAAGCAAGTTTGTCCTGGAATTACAAATTATATAATGGGAATTGTCCATGAAGAAATCAGCATGGAAATCTCAGCTCAGGACTGGAGGTTAATGTTCTTGCTTTCAAGCACTAAAAGAATGACAGCATAGAGTTCTTACCTCTTTCTTCGTCCTTATTTTCCAAGTCCTCCTGCCCTCTCCGACCCCACAACGAGCCATCAGACTTTGTCCACCATCTAGAGCACATTTAACTACTGAAGTAGAAAACTCTGCATAGTTCTTGCTCCCGCATGTCTTTGACTCTTAAGGCAGATAGAGAATAGAGCAGGGTAAAAAGATTGTTTGCTTCCCACTAAATTCCAATTTGTATCCTCAGGGCTCAGGGCTTCTCTTTCCTTACAAGAACACTAGGAATTTGTTCATTTCGGATGAAGATCATTTTCCTCCAGGGGAACATTCATACTAATCCTTGGCGGTTCATGAATTTCGGCACTACTTGTGACTGTAAAATAGTCTGTCCCCTTGGGATACCAGTTGTCTCCAAACCAGAAGCCTGACCTTCATTTCAGCAAGAAACTGGGAAGAATGTCATTTTCTTTGGGTCTGTTAGACAATGTGACATCTTGTTCTGCATTGGCCTCCAGCTCCAGCCCATCCCACACGACTAAATCACTTACTCTTGAAGATGTTGCCTTAGACGTTTTTCTTTTCTAAAATCGATGGTGGATAATGATGCTACAATGTTGGCAAGTTCCTCCTAGAAATAACATATTGCATTTTGACCACTGAAAGGGATCAGCCCTCGTCCAAATATCCTTTATGATGAGGAAATGTAGTCTGCAAAGCTGGAGTATCCCTGCAGAAAAAGGCCATGCCTCTCTGGAAAGCAGAGCGCTGGCTTAGTCAGGAGTGAACCCAGTAATTGAAGAATGTAACTGAAGCTGACACATTCTCATTAGAGTGGCTGGGACAAAAGCACATATGGATCTTTCTGAATCATTGAGCACACACTGCTTGATAAATTATATTCTCATTTTCAGAGGCTATGCTTCAGAATGCCTTAGCGGGTAGCAGCCACCCTTAGCTCTGTGCTACTTAAAAAAATAAAAATAAAATAAATGGATCCAGTGGGAAGGTGGGAAGGATCAGAAGGTAACTGTCAGCTATTCTACAGGTCTGTCTTCAGCTAGGCTGAGCTATGTGAACTCTGGCCTTGTATCTCAAGACATCTGGTACCTCTTCCAGAGCTGCTTTCCATGAAAGAGCAGGAATTCAACCAATACTGAAAAGATTAGAAAGAGTAAAAGGGCAGCGCTCTCTCTCTCTCTCTCTCTCTCTCTCTCTCTCTCTCTTTCTCTCTCTCTCAACCCTCTACTAACCTCTTCCCTCTCCTTCTCTTTTTAATTGTATTGAACCCCATGTCTTCACTCTGAGCTATCTCCTCTCCTCCTTTTAATTTTAGGGCAGAGCCTTACTAAGCTTCCCAAGCTTGGGTAATACTTGACATTCTTCTACTTCAGCCTTCCAGGGTGCAAAGATTATAGGCCTGTGCCACGTGAACTACTTCCTAGAGATTATGCCTCCTTAACTGTTTGTTGCAGGTGATTACTTCATTATCCCTCATGGGTTGATTTGGACAAGGTCCTAAGAGAAGTCAGGTGAGACAAGACAGGCTGGGCTCAGGTACCCATCACCGCATACAAATAGTTCGGCGCTCTGCCTCAAGAGTTCAAGTTCAAATCTAGATCCTCAGGTTCAAATCTCTATGCGGGCCAGAATCTGAAGCCACCAGCAACGAAACCTCATTCAGAAGAGCTGAAGCAGAAGAGGCTGGAATCCTAACGGGAAGCTCCCAGGAATGAGAAAGCTTCTCTTGTTGCTGCCTCGGCCCTGCCCGGGTCGGCACATGGAAACTGACCGCTGGCACCACTCTCTGGGGAGCAGGAACAGCACGGCTGCTGCCCGCCATGGCCCCACATTGAGTTCTACTCAGGACACGGGACTGGTCAATCCGAACCATCCTCACATGTTTCTGGCAGAGACTGGGGTGTAGTTAAGAACCCGGTACCGTTTGGCTTCTTTTAGAGAAGCAGTGAGCTCAGATAATCAATAAAATCCACTCCCCTGGATCAAGGAAAGAAGGTTCTGGACGGATGTTTACCACAGAACCTCTCTACAATTCTGACAAAATACAGCCTAAAACTATTTTGCATAAGAAAGGCACTTTTGTTTGCTCTAAATCAATTTGAGATCCCTCAAACTTTGCCTGCTCTTGTTAAGCAGAATTTTTTTTTAATACTGAGGTACCCTACTCGTCCAGCTCTCCAAGGAAACCTTCACTAAAATATTATCCAGGTTCCTCTGCTATCTGAAGTTTTTATGTGACCTTTTTCTCCAAACTGAAGTTAGTTTTAAAAATCTTAAAAATGACTGAATTACACAAAAAGAAGAATAAAGGTGAAGCAAAGCTATTTGTGACTTCTAAAGGGCAAAAGTAAAAGCAACCTCAAATCCCCAATTTTTCTCCCACATGAAAAAATATTCTCATTTCTCAGAACAGCTTTTAATTTTTGTTCCATTTCATGGTCATACTGTAACGGCAGCCCTACAGAAAAGACTACAAAGCTCAAAATCGTTTTTAAGAATCATGACACAGAAAATTTCATTTTTAAATAGTAGTAGAGATACCTAAAGTATTACAGTTACAGAATCTGAAGAAAAGTGGATAATCATAGAAAAAAACAAAAGCCAAAGAGGAAAAAAAAAAAAACCCTTGGTCTAATTTTAAGTATATTTCAATGCCAACCCATGGAAAGAGGGATTCCTGCTGATACTGCTTCGTAAGCAGGGCATAAACTACCTGATCCTGAAATTCCTTTCAAAGGGTCTCAAACATGAGCTGTTACGTGACAACACACAGCTGACTCCACTGGAGAGAGAAACAGAAAACTGCGCAAATTTCAGGGGACTTATCCTCAGCACCTTTCCCATGTAAAGTCTCCTTCCCTTTCACAGCTGGGAAAATAAATCTCATCTGATTTATTGTATGTTACCTGTGAAGGCCAGTTCTTGTTTTGTTTGTTTTCAGGGAGAGGATAATCATGTAACACCGCTGTAATTAAATATCGGAAGTTACATAGTTACAATTGTCTCTGCAGTAGCTAAGCAAGGCAGCTTTACATAAATATGTCTTTCTAGGATTATGTTGCCTACTAATGCTAGAACCTTAAGTCTATGAAGTCTTGGGACTCTTGGTCTACCGCAAGTCTGGAATTGTTGCCTCTACTTGGAAACTGATTTGGAGAAGTTGTTACCATCTCGTCTACTCTAATGGCAATCAAAAAAATAAATAAGTACCAGCCAAGTACACCTTGTTCCAAAGTTGCTCTTTGTAATAGCTACAGAGAACCTTTAAGTCTGAAAACATACATAAATAAATGAAGTTGGTTGAGACAAACTGATCATAATTAGTTTTGCACACAGATAGGCAGAAAATTTTAATATACAGTAAAAGTGCAGCCTGGGTTTGGGGCGATCCACCCATTTTTATCACTCTTGCTAAAGACTTTAACCAAGAATGGTGTTTGAGGTGTCACATCTCCACTGTCCTACCTCATTGTTTCCTCTCGTTTCTAGAGTTTCAGTTTATGTTCTTTAACCATGTGGTCCTCATTTATCAGTGCTGATTTAGTGGATTTTTGAAACTGTCATTAATATTTCATCACAAATAGTTCTGTCTCATTATCTGCCAAAGGTTTAATGCTCACAGTATAAGCTTTGGGTCTAAGAGTTCTTGCTATTTCTAACAGCTGTTATACAAATTTTTGCAATGTAGAAATTACAAAAGTGATGACTTTTTTAGGACTCTCTAAGAAGAGAGAAATACAGTGCTATGTTTAAAAATCCTCTGTTTTGGACAAATTCTTATAACCTTTGTGATTTTTTTGCAGATTATATAATCTCTCATAGCCTAGAAACTGTAAAGTCTACTAAATGATTGGTATTCAATAAGGACTCACAGAATAGTAAATGTTATGATTATTTCTTCCCAATATCCTCTCTTGAAGAGGTGGAAAGAGGTTAATGAAAATACATAGGCTTAGTTGGAAACTAAATATTGCCCACTTGAATTTCTGCATAAAGACTATTTCTCGAATTCATTATAGTGCGCTGATTCCAAACTAAATATCTTCCCAGTGAAAGAAGTCATTTGTTCCCCAAAGTGTGGTTCAATAAGTTGTGTAGAATATATACTATTTACTCTTTATGTGTCAAATAAATAATGAGAATTTGAAAAGTAATGTGTCATGAAATGGGATTTACTAATTCAACAGTATTCATTACCTGCAAGATTCTAAGTGGCTCTGTGGTGCTGATAATAAATACTGCAGTTTCTCTGAGGTAGTTACTTGGATCCTCGAGTTCTTATAGATGAAAGCTCACCAGAACCTTGAATATGAATAACACTACATTATAATCATGCAATTACGTGGCAGAAAGCAAACAGAAATGCATCCTGCAAGCTAATAAAAGGTGTTTCTAAGACACTGAACAACTGGTGTTCAGTAAAGAGGTAAGGAAAGTAAGAAAGTATGTCAATAAAAACGTTATCTAAAAAATATCTAAGAACATCAGGAAAAACTGAAGATAAAGCATACTGTTAAGAGAGAAAGAGAGACAGAGAGACAGGGACAGAGAGAGAGTCGCATAGAAACCAGAGGTGCATCTGTAGCGTGTTGCGCCAGAAGACTTGAGCCTACTAGTTATGAGCAATAATTCCATTGACAGTAAGTGTAACTGAAAGGTGCTTATCTGAAGGGAGGTTGATGGCCAACTCTACATTGGACACCTTAAACTCAAAAACTACCAGAGCACACTGCCCAGTCTTAGTATCATTAAAAAACTGGCACGACCAATTAATAAAATCCTGTGATAGAACTCAACTTTGTGAAGTAATCTGGTCTAAAACAATGCAATCTAAATTTATTCAATTTTCTGGACCTAAATTTAAGACACAGGAAATATGGAGGAAAGAACAAATCAGTTGATACAATAAGGAATCCATTGGCCAAGGCCAGAATACTACTCATTCTATAGACAAGCAAACAAGCTTCTCTAAAAAACTAATGGCATAAATAGCAGGAAATGGGGCTAGGAGAATAAACAGGCTTAAGACACTAAGGGCAGCATGTGGACTTCATGTGAAGCTGAGTTGAAAAAAAAAACCAAAATCAACTTTACAAAGGTATTTTTGAGAAAGCCTGAGAAATCTCAATATGTAGACTTAAATTAATTATTACTAATTGTACTACCTATGGTTATTACAGAGTGCTTATGTGTCTTTAAAAAAAAGAGGGAAAGATCTTGTTGGTTAAGAATGCATGCTGGAACATCAGGTAAGAAACAATACAAGGGTTAGAATTTGCTTTAAATTACTGACAGTGAGTTCAGGACTAGCCTGTGCTACAGAGAAAGACTTTGTCTCAAAAAAAGAAAAAGAAAAGAAATACTTTAAGTAAAAATAAGGGTAATGGAGCATAATTTTAAAAAATGTTGATAACTGATGAAGTCAGGTAAATATAGGTTTATGATACTATTATTATGACTACTTGAAAAATTCCATAATGAAAAAACTTAAATTTTTACTTCTCCAGTTATCTATATACTAGAAAATACTTTAAGGACTCTAAAAATTCTGTTTATTTACAGAATACTAGAAAGAAAGTTTAAGCCAAAAAGTAGAAAATTGTTCTCCGGTTGTAGAATCCAACAGTCTAACTCTGGAGACAGGAATGATACCAAGATCGAGTAGCTACTTGGGCACAACTGACACACTCATGGATTTTCAGCAGCCCATGCAAAGCACACATTCTTTCAGGCTCCCTTGAAATGCTAAAGTGAACCTTTCTAATCTCCTCGTGCTAATTACACTTGTGATGTTCTGGAGACTTTACTAGAAGATGGCCTGAAAATATCTGACTGCTTTTGTTGCCAACATTCAGTACTGATTTAGTCAGATACCATATGAAAGATATATCTTTGCAAAGGAATCGGTCCAATACTACTTGTTCTTGTGTTGCCTCTAAATAGCAGAGAAAGATCAAGCTTGGCTGTAGGGCTCAGATTAATACGTTAAATGCTAAAAAGCACGTGAAAAGGTAGTAATGCCTGTGCCTTTTATGTCAGGTACAGGAAAATTTGAGGTGTGGACATATTTCTAAATGGTTATGAAAAGGATATGAACTGGTTGCCCTCAATGGCTGCTTTAAACACACATTTGTGGTATTGATGTTGGAGATGACCTATATAAATGTCTCCCAAATATGTATCTTTAGGGGGCTCCTATTACCTAACTCAGTTTGATGGAATAACCCTGAACTTAGGATTTTGCCACCAAAATAAACATACTAACTCATTATAAGGCAATATCAGGACTTTCTACTAACTTAAATCCCATAGTTGATAGACTCTAAGTTTCAATATGGAGGAAGGAGGCCCATCATCTCATATAGCCCCAGCCACATCAAGAAATCCAAAATTTATCTCAGAATGATTTTCTACCACTTAGAATGTCCAGCCTAATAGTTTCTACCTATCAGGGACATAATGATGATTTGCTCTTCTTCACACCGCCCAGCTTTGTTCCCACTTCTCATAACAACACTGTAATTCTTGTCATCAGTTGGTCAAACAGCCTCTAGGAAACAAAGAACCCTGATCATCAACCTTTCTTGTTGGTAGCCTATTAACCTACTATGTTTAAGCACCATCTTAGGTTAAGGGAGACATGGATATGAAGAGGGAGAAGTATGTGGTTCTACCTGAGCAATTTACAGAGCTTCTCCTCATAAATCTGAAAAATACCCTATCTTACCAAATTGGAAGAGTGCTGGCACTTCATTTAAATAGTCACCCTACAGTGATACATCTTCATTAAACTGATGTGGACATTCACTAGTGACATCTGTCACTTGGAATTTTTCCCTTAATAAAATTTATTATATGCAAGTAATAAAGGGCTATCGCTTCAGGACATCTGGAGTATGAAAATATCCTCTTGCAAAGAACAGTACATTCATGTGATTTTTCTCCTTACCTGAGTCAAACACAAATCTTGTTAGAGTGCAAGAATGTATGCCTCTATCCAAATAAAGTCAGCCTTTTAGAGTTCACGGGTCACCCATGTTTCATGGGAAAATGAGCAAATGATGCTTCTGAAGAGCTGTCGAATATTTATTCTGCCTTGGGACAACCAACAACCTCATTTGAAGTAAATTCCTTAGTCTGTTCCAATAAGTATAATTGTGTTGGAATGATGCTCCCTGCTTTAAAGACGGCAAATTCATTTACTGCTGCTGGGAATTCTCTGGGGTGGATCTAACCTATTAGCTTTGTGGGTCTGGATGCTGCTGAGTAAGCCAGGGATATTCCAAGTTGGAGCTAGTTTGAATACAATTGGGTAGAGCTCTGTGGAGTGCCCTTTTCCTTAACAATTCAATCAATACTACAAAAAACAAGATTGATATCAGAGAGGTGGAGTGGTAACTCGTTCTGACAGCCCTAAACTAATGAACATCTATCCACTGTTCGAACATCTTTCACAACTGAGCATCTGATTTCATAAGAAACTGCCATACAGTCTTTGGCATTTCACCAGCATTCAACTGTAGGCATCACTACTGTTTATCCAGGGTTTACATGCAAAAGGAAAAGAAAAATCACTGTAATGTTTCATGCAAGGCTATTTCTGGAACAAATTAATAATGGCTGCAATTTCAGAACTGTTCCTTCATGTTGTATATGCTAAATCCAACTAACTTAATTCCTTTGAAGTGATGGCTTAAATATCGCAGAAGAAACACTGAAATCACTGTAAACACTGTACAGTTATACAGCCCTGTGATTACCAATCTCCTCTAAAGAATGTCCACTAAGATTATTTTTGGCTCAATAACACACTGACTTTTCCCCCTTAGTGTAACATTGCTTTTCCAAATTCATCCATTTTTAATTTTGGTGAATTTTTGTTGGCTTGCACTGAGGCCTGGCAGCCACCAAACTGATCATATGACAGTTTAATTGACTCTAGGGATATTTAACAAATTGTTCACTATTCCATTGTGCACTGAGGGGTAGCTGTAACTATTCTTTTTTCCTGTCCTAACTGTTGGGGCTCCGATGATAGCATTGCACATGATTTATTTTACGGTATAATTTTCTGTGCTAAAAAAATAATAATGCGTCCCCACCTTCATCTCCTCTCTAACCAAAAAAATGATAAGATCAAAGACTGTAGATTATACATGAGCATTAATGATTGCTCACCTGCCAATCTGTAGAGCAAATTGAGACCGAGTTCCTTTGTCACACTGGACACTTACAAAGATGGATTGCATTGAGATCATTGCGTGATAATTCATTCTATCCTCCCAAAATGAGCTTTTAATCAGCCCTACAAAAGTAATAGACCTACTCATCAGATGTTTAATGAATGAGTTTTAAATAACACGGAATCACGAAAACATCTTTGAAACAATTAGATACAAGCTTTGTTTCTTTAAAAACAAATTCATTAGAGAAAAAAATAGCACTTCATCAGATAGTCTGGATGACTACAAAGGTTTAACATGCTGGTAATAACGTATGCAGCAATGAAATGAAAACATCCGACTTTTCAAAAAGCATTCGATATGAGACTTTTCTTATTTAGAAATACTGCCTCTTTAATTGCTTTCATTCAATGAATTAACACAGAACATCAAAGCCACCCCACATGGTGGAGTAAAACTGTGAAATATAGCTGTGAGTTTGGGAAATGCATAAACTGGCAGGGCAGATGGGGGAGCAGCAGGCATAGATCGGCAGAGCCCCCTTTTTAAATGAGAATATGCCACAGGCAGACTTGGGAAGACATTTCTTCCACTGACCATGCAGAACAAAAAGTACTGTGACCGTGACAGTGTAAATGGGCCCAAAGGCCACACTGCAGAAGGTGCACAGGACTGTTTTGAGCTTTATTACCTAATCTGTTTTCCTCAAGTAAGACTGGAGAATTATAAGCTACATTACCATACTTAGCAGTGGAGGGGTCTTCTCAAACCTCTTCCAACCATCCAGCCATTCCTTTACTTTTCTCGTCTCTCAGCTCTTTTAAATCCTCTAGTCAGTGCTCATACTGCTGGAGCCCTGTCTGAACCGGTTATTGAATGTGCTGCTAGAGCTCATGCATTTTGGAGCCAGCTGCCCCAACATTTGTTATCATTTTGGCTGTCCCACTAGCCACTGGAGACTCTGCAGTGGCTCCACTCCCCCACCAATGTCACCACCTATAAAAATGGTAACTCTTGGAGTACCTACTATGTGCCTAGCATAGCACGGTCTTCAGTATGTACGATGCATAAGGGAACAGGCAACGCTCCTGATAAGTCTTGACTCTGGGCCCAAATCGTCCACGTGATCTATTCGGCCCCACCATGGCTAATTATAAGAACTTTAATTGGCAGGCCTTACAGAGGGGAGGGAGTCTACCCTTTTCTCTCCAAAGTGGGTGCACAACCAGCACATTGCATTCTCTGGAGGAAACAGTATTCAGGAGTTCAAGCCAAGCCCAGGTATGTCACGCTGTCATACATTCCTATACTGCTAGTCTAGGTGACTAGAGCTGAAGGCCTCCTTGCAGAAAAGGGATCCAGAGACCCTGTCCAGGGGGTTCTCTGCCAGTATCATCTTACATTAGAATGTTGCAGGAAGCTGACATTTGAAAATACTTCCCTTCGCTCTGATTCGGTACTTTTTCACTGACAGCCCACACCCTCCATATGAAGCAGGGCTCTCTGGGTGCTCCTTCCACAGTGAGACGGTTTCTCTGTTTGTACTGATCCACTTTACCGCTCCTACTGTCATTCCTGGGACCAACACGACACAGGGACGCCAGCACCTTCTTTCTCTTGCTGGCCTCCCGCCCGTATAAATGAGGCTCAGTTGCTTAGCTGACTGCCCTAACTGACCACTTGGACAACTACCCGACTGCCAACAGGTCCCTGCCTTTGTGAAGCTTACATTCTAGATTACTCTATGACTGGGTCAAAAATCAGGTTGTTTGAAAAATAAATGTTGAAAATAAAAATAGCACATTACTATACTACCAGTAATTTTTATGTCAGAACTCACAGAGAAGGCAGAAAATATAGCTTGTTGCCACAGTTATGGTTCATGTAAGCACTTCCTAAAAAGTCTTAACAGCCATGAGACATTGTTGCAGATACCAGATGCCTGGCGTGATAGGTTGCCTTGAAAGAGGAGACAGATGGGTATATATTTTGTTTTGGCTTGATGCTTTAGTTTTGTCTACCCAGTATCATTTTCTCCCAGATACTTCTTTTCATATTTCCCAAATATTACCTTTCACTAGAATTATTAAAACTCAGCATTAAGGCTAGAGTCTTCCAGACTGCCAATAAACCCAAAACTTCTGATACCCACTGCACTGAGCCCACCAAACTTGCAAATCTGAAGGAACAATCCTTACAAGGCTGGCCCCAATTCAGGTACCAGTTGCAAGTTTGGTTTTCCCAAGGACCATCTCCTACAGGTCAGCTAAAAGCAAAGACAGAGGTTTCTATCATCCATTATGACTTTACTGCTTTATTACAACAAAAGAATACAAATCAGTATTAGATATACATTCAGACCTATTTATTTCTAATACTAGATTTCAAATAAATCTCTCATCCTCCCAATCTCTAAATATGACAATGATCAGAGCAGGTCCAACCAGCAAGGCTCACCAAAGCTTTGCCTTCCAGAGCTTGTACTGAGGTTTCCTTATACAGGCATGATTGACTGAATCTTTGATCACACAGATGAACTCAATATCTAGCACTATCTCAACATGTCCTCCCTGGAGGCCAGGCTTACATCCGGTTGCTAAAAGCCCCAAATCTTCAATCACATGGTTGGTCTCTCTGAAGCAGCTGTCGCACCAACTCGAGTCACCCAATTAACTTAAGCTATTCTTTCTGGGCAAATTCTTTGCTGTACAATACAGTTGCTGCTATAGTTTGAACTAAATATCTCTCAAAGGCCTGTGTGTTGAAGGCCTGGGCTCTTGCTTGGCACTACTGAGAGGAAGTGCCACCTTCAAAAGGATCCTAGTGACAGGAAATTAAGACACTGGGGTAAGACCCTGAAGGCTATATGGGGACCCCAGTCCTTGCTCTTCCTGTCTCTCTTGATTCCTGGCTACCATGATTGTGAGCTACTTTGTCTCACAAGCTCTCTTTGCCACAGCCACAAAAGCAACTATGACCACAGACTGAATGTCCAAAATGGTGAGCCAAAATAGACTTTTATTTCTTATAATTTTATTATATCAAGTATTCTGTCACCGTACAGAGAAGCCGACTCACACAGCTGATTCAGCTTGGTTCGTTGGAAGACACAATACTCTAACAGTGCTAAGTGATTGATACAGGGTTGAACCAACCCAGCGAGACATGAGACTTTCCCTCCGGCTCTTCCATTTGAGCTGTTGAGTAAACTTTCTTTTACAATTCAGAGCTGTGGTTTGTAGAAATATTGTGTGTGTGTGTGTGTGTGTGTGTGTGTGTGTGTGGCCAATGCCCAACATCAGTGTGTCTATGTATGTATATGAGACACAGAAAAGATATTTTGTAGTATCACTTGAGCCTCTAAGCCTCTAAAGTCCACCCTTGTGTGAACTCTCCTGGGCTTTTAGTCATAAGATCAGATTAATATTTTGGACGAATCTAGGTCAAGTCATGTTTCCATCAAAAGGGCCTTGTCTAATACCCAAAGGATTTTGAGGGGTTCAGAAGTGGAGATGAAGGATGGCCTTGTTGTCACGAAGCCAAAAACCTTCCTCTTCTTGAGCCTGCCCACAATATTCATTCTTTCAGGTTTTCTCAAAGTAGTAGGCAGTTTGTTCGTTTTCACTCCAAGGTAATCAAGGAATTAAAACTGACCTGAAACCCACATAAAAGTCATGAAAATTGAGTAACTGATCATTTGATACTTTTCAAGTAAGATGAACACTATGTCAAAGTATGAAAGAATAAATACTGGTGAACAAGTTTTATTCTCTAATTTCACTCCCTGCTGCTAACTATAATCAGCTGGAGTAATACTGTTACTAAGCCTTATTCAAAGGAACAGATAAGAAGCTGAGTATAGGATATTTTTATTTAAAATTAGATTTTAGAAGCTGTAGTTGTAAACCTGTGTGTGATGACATCCCCATATTATAAATACAGTGTTAGATTAATATATATATATGCTTGTTTTAAAACTTCAGTGATTGCTACACTTTGGATCTGGAGTGTCCCTCAAAAGCCTCCTGCATTTGGATGTAGTGGGGTAACTGGAATGTTGTGACGCTGGGAGATACGGCTTGGCTGGAAGTGGTAGATGCTTGGTGTTTGCCTTGAAAAGATTGTGTCAATTTGTTGAGATTGGGGGTTGACCGGGGCAGAGCATTCAGGTTCCTGTGATTGAATTGTGGGCCTAGAAGTAAGGGAGGGGCACCCTCACCTGGCAACCTGAATTGGAAAAAGGAAGAAGAAACATTGTTATACAGCTTCTTCCTGGAAAAGCTCTACCCTTACCTAAGTACCCAGACATGGGCTTGCTCACGCTTTCTTTTGGTTTCCGTCTGTCATCCCTCAAGCAGCTCTCCAACCTCTGCTACATGCCTTCACTATTTGCCAGCTGTCTCATGAATGGACTGTCTGAGACCTCTGAAACTGCGAACTAAGTAAATCTTTCTTTTAATTTGTGGATATTGAGCATTGTGTCACAACAACGAGAAAGTAACCATGACAGTGATGAAATACTAACATTTACAAATTATATAATTTTAAAATAAACTCATTAATCACTTCAACTCACGGCATTCTGATAACATTTCTTAAGTAAGACATAATTGCCTGGTATCCCAGGAAATAAGCCAGGGTTGAGCACATACAACAGCAGAGCTTACCAGTGCCTCAGTACACATGGTGTTTTCTTTATAAAAGTTGCCGTCTATCACAGAATGAGAATCATAAGGAGCTGTTCCAGTAGAGGAAATAAATATGTACATACCTATACCTTGACATAAAAATCCTCTTTTCAGAAATGCCGTAAGAGCAGAGATGATCTCTCCTATTTATTCCTACCGTATCATTGCAAAGACATCACTGGGAACATGTACATAAGGCCTGGAACACAGAAAATTTGTTAAAAATTGTTTTCAATAATAAGATGATCTGTACTATAAATGCACAAAAATAATGACATAAAAAGGCCCCAACATGAGTGTCAGGGTAGAAGGAGGGGCGATGGTTACATAGGAAAGGGGTGAACCTCTGCAAATGGGGTGGGCACAGATGCTCAATGATTGTCCAAACCCCATGTTTCTAATGTGATACAATTTAGAATTCACGCATATACAAAAAAGACAAAAAGACAGCTAATGTTGAATACATAATACAGTTTTTAAATTTTTGAATTATGTACCCTTCAATAATATATTGAAGTCAGAGATTTGTCTTAATATTCAGTAATTGTTACAGAAGCACACATCATGTGTGTGAGAGCTGCCTCATATTTGCACGGACAGCATTAAGGGTTTTGATGTCAACATATAAGATCTATAAATTTCAAGTGGCAAGTGTCTGAACACTGTGCAACAACAAAAATCAGCCTTTTGAGGTATTTTTTTTGCCCAGTTTTAAAACATTTTTGTTCCTCCAACTTAAAGGTCCCATTGTATACTGAAATTCTCTGACAGATGACATATATTTTATGAGCCCACTGAGATTATCCTGTTTATACTTACACCTCTTCTGATGGTACTGAGGGATAATCAAATAAACTCTGTGAAGTTGTCAGGCTCTCTCCAAAGTGCTGGTATCTTCCACCAGCTGAGACTCAGATGAGCTGCTACACTACAGAATCTGGATTGTGCAACCCAGAAATTTGAGGTGTTAACTCCCCACCGGGTCCTGTACTCTTGAGAAATAGCCCAAGAGCTCAGAGTGGGACACAGGTCTGTAATCCGGCTACTTGGGAGGCCAAGGCAAAAAGGATTGCACGTGGGCTCAGATTAATTTCTTTATTAACGGGCTGGACTCAGTGATACAGCACTTGTCTAGCATGTGTGAAGCCCTGGCCGGGGTCCTTAATACTCCATTAATGGCCCCAGAACAGGGCCTTTTGAAAGAGAACTGGTGGCCATCTGCATTCTAAAAATCATGCGGGGGGGGGGGGGGGGGGGGGGGGGGGGGGGGGGAGGGGGGCGGTCACAGGAAAATGTTTGTGAAGTCTGCAAGGTGCAAAGAGGAGACAGTCACACTGTAGCTAGCATGGGTTGTCAACTGGTGACTGACTGAATTGGTATGTGGCAGCATTTGGCCCTGCAGTTGCTTGAGCTGCCCTGTTCCGGTTGTCTTGCGCCTGGGCCAGGCGTGTGCACTCTGCTCCATGACAAAGAGCTCCAGCTTCCTTGCGACCACCGTCCTCTCAGAGTTCAAGAGCAATGAGAAAGGGCTCAGTGTCAGCCTATCCGGAGCTTCCACGTGGCTCACGGTTCTCCCTTCCAACCAGCCTCCTCAAAGTCAAACTTCCGAATCTGATTATGGAGACAGCTGTTCAGACACTGTTTTTAACGCCCCCCCCCCCCAATTTGTATAAGCCAATTCGCCATGACAAGTTTGTCTATAATTCCCTAACAGTTAAGAGCCTATCAATTAAGCTGTGATAACTGATAAACCTGAGGTATCCGTTATTAATGGGAAACAGAGACAGAAGAAAAGAAGTCAAAAGAATCTCCCATTTCTCTCTTTCCCAAATCACGTGGCTTCACTAGAGCCCATCCAAGAAGGCCCCCGAGGGACACACCTGTGCATTACCTCTGGGCCACTTTTTGCCTATCACAACGTGGTGGCAATCTGGAGACTCATGAGAAAGCTGAAAATAGAAATCCCATTTGATCCAGTCACAGCTCTTTTGGGCATGTTCCCAAAAGACATAAAGTCAACATACCAAAATGATACACGTGTATCCATGTTTATGCCAGCATGATTCATAATGGCCAAATCCTGGAAAAAACCTACCTGCCCATACATAGAGGAATGGTTAAAGAAGATGTGGCATCTATCCACAGTGGAATATTATGCAGCCATAAAGACAGGCAGATATGAAGCTTGAGCAAAAATGGGACCACCTAGAATCAATAATGCTTAATGAAAAGGACCAAAAACAAAAACTGATTATAGACAGGTGTCCCTCTTATGAAATCCACATAATGAAAGCATATATATATATATATATATATATATATATATATATATATATATAAAATTAGGCAGGAGAAAGCCAGAACTGCATACATAATACAAATAATACAATTTTTAAGTTCCTGAATCATGTACTGTTCAATGTATTGATTGTATCTGAGGTTCGTACAAATATTTTTGATTACTGTATGATTTTTGATCTGTATGCTTTTAAGTCTTTGCTACCTTCTCCATGCTCAATATTGTTCAAATTAAGATTTTCAAATAATAATAAAGAAGAATTCCAATGGAAAAAATACCCCTCAACCCCCCAAAAAAGTGGCAGCAAGATCACGGCATACCATTTTGCCTTGAGCCTCAATTTTCCTTTCTCCTCTTCCTTCTCCCTCAGCATTGCTGACCCAGGTTTGCACATACTGCAGAAAGCATAACTCTGTCTTTAATTCTTGACTCAAAATATTTTGCAGAGAAAACTGTGCTAAGAACACTGGAGCAGGAAAATGGCTCCAGAGAGATGGAGGACAGAATTTCCAGGTGTCACCCCCTGACCTGAATCACGCCTTGCTGCCGGGCAGGCTGCGCTTGTTCCAGCTGGCATTTAGTAGAGTCCTCTCGCCTTGCTCTTGGTACTCCTCACCAGGGAGTCCATCTAGTTTCATGGCTTGCAGACCACCCTCATGATGATCACAGAACCTGTTCTCCGGCCTTGACACTTCTCCTGGTGCCCACCTGCCTTCAAGTGATGGTGAACACTCCCCACCAGCAGCTCCTGGCCTGAATTCATCTTCTCCCCACGGCAGCTCTTCCTGTTGTACCTCTACCTCAGCAAAACACGGCATTGTTCTTGGTGCCTTACCACTTCTCTCCACCTTTCACATTCGTCTAGGCATGAAGTGCTATCTATCCTTCTTCATACATATTTTTTTCCCTCCATGCTCACTGCTACTACATTCACTAACTCTATCAACCCAACATTCATTTTTGGCTGAACTAAACAATGCCATGGACCCCTGTTGGGTGTGGCTTTTTTTTTCTAATTGTTTTCCTCTCAAACTGCTGCTTCATGCTACAGCAAGACTGATCTGTCTGAAATTCCAATCTCAGCATCAGGGCTTGGGGTGCAGCTCAGTGTTGGAGACGAGCGATGGATGCCCTGGGTTCTAGCACCACAAAAACACACAAATATACAAACAAAAGAATCGAACCATTATGAGGTTTATAACTACCAGACTGTCCCTTACTGCTTGTACAACGGAATCCAATTACTGAGCAGGTCATTATCACCTTCACCTACTGTTACAGACTAACAAGATCCGTCAGAGCACTGAACACAGCTGCCCCGTCTCTCCTCTGTAGCTCCACACAAGATGCTTCCTTTAATAACAAGAGCGTTTGCATCTCTACCCCTCACGGCTCCTCTTTAAGGCCTCAAATTCAGCATCACTTCCCCCCGCAGAAGACCTCTCAAGTCCCAAGGACTAGGATGATACAACCCATAGCACCTCGCTCCTTTCATTCTCTAACACTCGCCACCCATTACCGTAATTGCTTGTTTAATTGTCATTTCCCCCATCAGACTGTACAACTTGTTTTGCCTCACTGCTGAATAAGCAATGCAGGATACAGGGCCTGGCACAGTAGAGACCCTATAAATATTTGATGAGTGAATGACCATCATTTTAAAGAGACACAATGGCTCCCAGGCAAGGATAACTTAACCATGATATGATTAAATGTATTGACATGTCTAAATAAAAATGTATCAATAATTAAAGGAGCTGGCCAGTTTGGAAACATAGCATAAGGTGAGTGACTGAAGTAAATGCTTGAGTGCCTATCTGAGCACATCCAGGGAGGGAGGGATATTAGCTAATGGACTTCAAATATTGTGGTCCCATTAGGAAGAACATCCCTCTTATGAAATAAATATGCCAAGCTCTTTTAGCTGGATACCATTAACTCTTTGTTTCTAATTTCATACTCATGCAGACATTTTATAATTATTAGTTAGCTTCCTATATAAATCTGTCTATAAGGATAATGACATGCAAACTATAATTATTTCAGAATCTGTGATGGTGATCTCTCACGAGGAATGAATGAGTTGCCCACAGAGTACTATGTGCTCTGAACATGAACTCACATGGGTAGGGTCCTGTCTACTGTTCTTCCAATACTTCAACTATCTTTTTTTTAATTAAATTGACAAGTAATACTTACATATTAAGAGGATACAATTGACCATTTTGCTTTATGTATACATAGTACATTAAATCAAGCTAATTTCTTTATCTTTCACTGAACATATTTGAAAAAATCTGTTTACCCAATCTTAAATATACATGAACTCTGGTCATACAGCAATACAGTAGATCACTAACTCCTCCCATCTATTTAAAACTTTTTACCCATAGAACAACACCTTCTTTCTTCCATTCCTCCCTCCCTTCCCCACACACTCACTCACCCATCTCCAGGAGCTGGTAACATCCTTCCTATTCTATGAGATTGATTTTTCAGATTCCATACCTAAATGAGCTCACGATATTTGCCTTTCTGTGCCTGGCCTATTGCACCTAACAAAATACCTCCATCTATACTGTTGCAGTGACAGGCTTTGCTTCTGAAGGCTATAGAATATGCCTTTCTACATAAGTACTGCATTTTCTTATTCTCTAAATCTGTTCTTACTTCAGGCTTTGGGTTCAGTCACCACGAAGCACGGAACCAAGCTTCTGGAAGCCCACCACAGAGGTACAGGGTCTACAACACGGGAGGGCCCAGACCTTACAACGCAATTCTTACCTTTCATTGGCTCTCTGCTAATTCATGACTCTTTGCCAAAGGACCATGGCACATAATCAGGTCATTTTTTTGGTAATGTTTTGCTATTTGACACATGAAGGGAGTTATAACTTTCTCATTAACTTGGTAATTTCTAAATCATGATTGAAAGAACACATAAATGAAAGTTTTATTGGAGTAATTTTTTTAAAGTGGGCAAGTAAAGACACTAGAATTATAGGCTTTGAATATAACTCCATAGAATAAGGGTATAGGTATGTTAAAATCCCAGGAACAGGAGCTCATATCTTAATCTCCCTTATTGGTAGAGTAAAAAAGTAGCAAAAAACTAAAAAGTTTCCCTTATTCCATAATCATAGTATCTGAAAGGTTTGATGAGTACGTACAATGTAACAGATTTCTACATATTTGAAAAAATTGTTTATAATTTGTTTTTTGTAAAATAAATTATTACCATCTACTTAATT